>CM075206.1:11433900-11446400 GCA_037577475.1 Chaunax sp. Z400 | reverse complement strand
TCAGTGTTTTTTTTTTCAAGGTTAGGTTATATATTACACAAAAATGCCACAAATTACTATATGAACAGCTGCTTGAAATATAAATGATAAATGCTAGCATTCTGAAAAACATGTATGAAATACAATAAAGCTGAGCAATCAGCCCCATTTCTCAAAATAGGCTGAAACATCTGATCCTAATCATTTTTCCACTTTCTTTTCTTCAAATGAAACACATTTTATTTTTCACATCATTTATTTTCTTTCAGTTGGGTGGTCTCTTTTTCTCTCCTCGAAACTATCTTGCCTCATTTGTGTTTCGCCAACATGATGCAGCGTGTTTCTTCTCTGCTTGTGCAAAGTAAACGTCTGTCTTCATCCATGTTCAAATATCATAAAGCTGATATTCTAACCGCTTCTTTTACAGTCATTTACAAATGATTCATAAGAAATGAATAGTCGTATTTGCTTTACAGTGTGTGTATCAGGAGGAACCGTGAGTTTTGCTTTTACGTTTGAAACTCTTTTATGAAAAGATACAGAAAAGAATTCTCCATATCATGCCATCATTATGAAATATTCCTCGAAAAAATATTATAAAACACTGTTATGGGTCTTTTCTTGATACTGGTGAGGAAGATAATGACATTAGACCTAAATACTTAATTTAATTAACTAAACTGTAGTTCATTCAGTAGAGAGTCCTCTGAAGAGTTAGCAGAAGAAACAGATGGAAGGGTTCAGAAAACCAAACAGCATATAGACCGCTGGATCTATTTTTGGGAGAAGCAAACGCAAAACATATTTCTTAAAGTGTCTCAGCCACTTTTGGATTAGGAGAACTTCACTTTGTCATGTGGTGGCGAATAAAAGGTGGATCACATGACTTCCAGTCGCTTATCATTTATATGAACAACTTCTTTTTTTTCTTTTAAAAAAAAAAAAGCAGCTGTAAGGGGTCAGTATTCCTCCAGAAAACCAGACAACATAGACTGTTGGATCTATTTTTGGGAGAAGCAAACGTGAGACATATTTCTTGAAATGTCTCAGCCTCTCATGAACAACTTCTATTTTTTATTTCAATATCTTCTCAGTTTTAAGTATCTTCACGTTATGATGAAGTTCAGCCCCTTCGATTTCCTCTCATGTCACCTGATAAACGCGTTAAAATTACGCAAATCAAGAAATGCGTATATTGAACTAATGGGCTGATGTATCTCCAAAACGTCCCTGCTTACACATTCAAACCTTGATGACAAGCGACTTCCCTCATCTACCGAATTCATCTAAACTGGTTCCTCCTGCCGACGGTGTCCTCTATAGGGGCGCAGATTTCAAGCGCTTACATAACGCTTCGTCTGTTTAATACGGCTCTCAGTTACGCAGCGCCATAAAGCTGATCTTTTGGCAGATTTCGTTGACTTAATCAGTTGTTAATTGTAGCGCTGCGTGCGCACATTAAAAACGCAGCGCGCGTTCAACGAATTTAGCAGGTTATTGGATATTAGCAGGCCTGCGGTCGGCTTTACGCACCGTCATAACTACAGCACTGCATATTTAGAGTCTGGGACGAAAATGCTTCTCTGTCTGATCCGGAGACCTACAGGGGTGCTATAATGGGCTCCGGGGGTTTACGCACCCCATAAGTCTTTATTTATTTATACTAGAAATTAATTTTCATGGAATGACCACACTTTAATTCGGCGTCAATTACAGGGTTCATTCCTCCAACTGCTTTGTTTTAACATGTAGATTTAAATCTTTAATTAAATCTACGATTGGGAAACTATTTAGATTTTCTGGAAATCCAAAGGCTAATATCTGTTGGAGTTTCTGCGGTCACGTGGAGGCTATGTTCGCTTGGGCTTTTTATGCGCTCCCTGAGCGGAGAGACGAAACGAAATCGTCCAAATATGCGCCAATTCCAAATGAAAAATAGACAGAAAATGTTTTTGATTCCCCCCGCAAGAGCCTCTCTCCCGGAGTCAGCCTGTGGAGATCATGTGGTCTGAAAGCGCCCCCTGTGGGCCACACCGAGGAGTGGATCATTCTCTTAAAGGGGATGTCAGGAAAACCGGAAGACTTTTTTAAGGTCGTCCGGTGGAGTTAGCTGCAGAGCGAGGACGCTGTTTTCACGCGAGGGCTCACAGGGCTCACTGAGCTCAGGTAGAAGATTCTTCATCGGTTCCCTCATGTTTCTTCCATTTTTCAGCCCAGCAGCTCTCCCTCACTCGCATGCGCTCTGCGGAAGTATGCGTCTGAAGAGGGACTTCATGCTGGAGCTCACAAGCCTGCCTTTGGCAAAAACAAAGTTCAAAAATAGCCCACCACTGCTGTTGACATCATATTCCCCAAATCTCAGTTTAATATGACGTTATTTTTAAAATCATGACTTTGAATGAAGCCTTTCAGTGGCGCCTCGACTCAACCAGAGCGGTAACAAAGCACAATAATCCATTCATCTGAAATTCCAGGATGTGCTACCTCGTTGTCCTTTTGCCTGTCAGAATAAAAATATATATATATTTCGAGGCTTAGATTAAAACCAAAAAGACAGTAAGGACGGGCATCTTCTCACCCCGCAGCTGTCTGTGTTCTACTGAACGAGGTAGATCTCTAAAAAACAAACAAACATTGGCACCATATTCCTTTCGACATCATAAAAATAAAGTTGTGACCTCTCTTGGCTGCCATTGATGACTCCAGATGTTTTTAAACGCTGATGAAAGAATAGAGATCAGTCACTGTTGGACAAGAACGGAATCAAATTAATATTGGGATTTGTTACACATTCAATTGCTGTATAGAATTAAATTAATCGCCTTCTCGTGATATAGTTTGTAGACCTTTTTAAAGCACGTGGGCGCTTTTATCCACTTTAATTTGCCTCAGTGAGATGTTTTAACAAGAGACTAATAGGATAATTTTATTCAGATCTTTAACATCCGGAAAGACTAAATAGCAGCACCTATCGCTTTTTTTCCACGAGCCTACAAATGTCTTGTTTTTGTCTAATGCGGTCACAATTTCTTTGCCTCATTTGGAATCTTAATTTTGCGGCGTTCGGGACAGAAGAACCAGCACTGCAGGCAGCAACAGGCCTTTGTGCGTCTGGACTCTTGCTCCATGTCGCATAAAAAACTCACAGGTACGCTCCTATTCCGTAATAATCGGTATTCATCTTTGTGTGATTGACTGGTGTCCTCTGTAATTATGATTTTCACTGAGTGGAGAGCTTAACAGACAACACATGGTGTTGAAATTAACTTTGAGGGAGCAGAGTAACATTTAAAGGACAGGTGCACATTTTATTTTATTCCTTAAACATCATGACGCCAATACAGGGAACCTGCACAGGAAATACATTATGGCCCAGAATAAAAGCTCTCACACTCCTACTAACATTTAACGTGGATCCTTCATTTGCACACAGTCTCTCTTTGTGATTTCACCACCCTTTACACCTTGGATTGTATGCATGTGGCCAGCTTTTCTCTTCCTCCACTCACCTCCTACTGAAACTTGTGCGCCTTCATCAAACGCACTCAGTCCGTCCAGCTGAGCTTTTGCGGCCTCAGCCATGTTGAGTGTGTTTGTCTACACGTTCATGTCCCTGAACCCGTTTTTCCATCGCGTGTCTGTGGCAGCTCCTGCGCCAGATCCAGAGAATTCACCGTGGTTCATGGGGTGCGTCAACGCCAGCAGCGGACTGTACTCACCCATAGCTGCCCGTGACCTTGACCCGGTAACCTGCTCTGTAAGATGCCTGGATGAAGGGTAAGTTTGAAACTGACTCATAACTTGTATTAGGTACCTACTTTTATAAATGCCTCAACAATCTGCTGCATGTGTGAAGCTGTAATGTTCTTTTTTTTAGGTTGTAGAATTTAATGTCAAACTCCAGGGAAGGTTTCAAAAATATGTAAATGACCCAGAGGACCATCTTTTCCTGCATCTTTTCTCCTTATGTGAAAAATCTGAATCTACCCCAAAGCCTTTAACTTGAAATAAAATATGAGCTTTGAGTCTCTGGGCTCAGTCAGTCAGTGTTGTTTGGCTGACAGTGTTGGAAATCCGTTTTTTTTTTAGTATTTCACTAACTTGCAGTATTTGTTGTTGAAGGTACCAGATTGCAGCAGTGAAGTCAGAGGGTTGTTACTGTGGGAACTGGCAGCATGGTTTGTTGGCCAGTGACTGTTTCAACACGTCTTCTAATGGAAGGAGAAAAGATGTGAGAGGAGAAAGTGAAAGGCAAAAGTAAGACAGACTTATTAATGCCACCAAATTCAGTCTGAAAATAATCATTCAAATTCATGTGTGTAAATTGGAACTGCATGTCACAGTCCCTGAATATTTCTGTTTTTAGCTGTGCTGGATATTCTTCACGGTTTCCCTTCTCTTTTCTAGTTTCCTCTCATTGCCAGTTGGAGATCGACAGGGAAGGGCTGCACTCTACAGAACTGACGGACCATTTCTGCACAGAGTTCATCTGTCTTATTCTCCACGCAGAGTGCAAGCTGGGAAGACTTTTGTTGTAGAAGTGACAGGAAACCTGGCTGGACGGCCCAACCAACCTACAGGTCAGCTACTGCTGCATTTTACGTGTGTTCTATGTTTTATTGAAAATGTTTTCTCCTTTACATACAAGTGAAAATGTTCTTTATTCTGTTGTTTCCTCAACTTTTATTTTCTGACTCCTACTATGACTTTGTCTGTTGTATATGCTTCATAGTTTTACATTTTACTTGAGTGGATGGTGCTATATAAAATATTATATTATTTATTATTAGATTGCTTATATAATGAAACTTACAATCAAAAATAACAATAATTAGTCAAACTATTACAGAGCGTATATCCATCTATCCATACACATGGCTGCTGTAACTGTGAACAGAATTTTAGACAGAGCATTTGTGCAAACAGTATTTATTTATTCTAAAGCTTCAATTATTAGTTCTTTGAAAAAACATCCAAAGCCATTATGCAAAAAAAAGAAAAAAAGTACAGTATTGCTATACATGTTTGGATAAAAACAAATAAGCTACATGAATTTGTGTAATGCTATGGAAAACATGCACTGCAGACATATTTATTTAATTTTTGTCTATCACATATTTATAAATAATGTAAATTATGTAATAATAAACATGAATAATAGTCTAACATAAAATTATTGCTTTAGATTAATTAATTCTAAAATAATGATTATTTTTAAGAAAATATTTTATCTATGTTGTGCTGAATCGTATTTATTTCAGAATGAATTTTAATGTGAAAGAATATATATTATATATATATACATATATATATATATATTGTATAAATATTATATTAATGATATATTCGTTTTCACATGAGCTTCTGTTTGATTTTTAGGGATTCTGGCTCTGGGAGGGCTGGACCTTTCTTTCGTCACTATTGAGATTCAGGAAATGACCCACAAAGGTCAAAGTTCACGTCGTGTCAGCGTGTTGGATGACGGCTCCTTCAATGTGTCATCTTATTGGATTATGGAAACTCCGGGAGAATATGAACTTAGTAAGTCAACAAGAGCAAGGACATTTTGTTAAATAATGCATAATGAACTAACTAAAAGTGAAAACTCTTTACTATTATGGAGCCGAGCCACTCTCTTTTCTTCTTTTATATTGTCTTTTTTTTTTTGTTTAGATGTCATTGTCTCCAACCCCCTCTCTACATTCTCCTCCACCCTCCACCTCTCTGTCTTGGAGCCCTCTCCACCCAGCCTGGTGATCTCTGTGCTTCACAGCCCCCTGGGTGTCCCCTCCTGCATCCCTTTCCTGCCAAAAGACTCCAGCGGTGCGACAGTTGAGGCAGTATACCTGGGCGACCCTGTCACCCTACAGGCACACACGTGGGACGGGCCAGCCCTCGTGTTTTCATGGTGCTTTACTCACAAGGGTAAAAGGAAAGACATTGAGGATGTAAAGACAGTTTGCCTTCCCAGCTCTGAGTGTCTGAACAGCACTGTGGTAAGTAGGGAAGAGAAAGTGGTGTTTATGTGATGCACATGTATCTCAAAATAATGATTTTCATTTAAAGCTTTTCTTAATCCATCACATGTATTTTTAACTTTCAGGTATTTGATTTTCCAATCGGTCATGAATCAACAAAACCTTGTAGTCTAACCTAAATGAAGGAACTCCAATGACAACAAGAGATTTTAAAGGTTTCCAATGACTTAGAATAAGATCACCCTTCTTATATTTACAGTCTGGCCCTTTTGTGACCACTTTATAATTAACAATCAAAAGATGACAAGCCTTTCAATATCAAGCTAAAAACAAAAAATATCATCTGCCTCTCAGAGTCTTTATAAGCTTCAATTATGGATTTATTGCAAATTTGATTTTTCAAAATAACCAAGGCTGTTTGAAAATGAAGAAATGCATGATTTAGTAATTGCATTAAAGATTTTTGATGGATTGTATAAATGTTGAATTCAGGTTTGGTAAGAAAAAATCAGTTATAATACAATATGTATTCCATCAGAATTATGGAGCTGTAATCTGACAAATTAATTAGATTTTGAACGTTTCCACTCAAACTAGCAGCAGTTTTGGTTTTAACAACAGAATCAGAACCCATCAATAACGGACTCAATTTGATCAAATGCTGCAGCAAATATGTACCCAAGTCCTACTCACATTAAATGATATTTCTTTTTAAGAGGGGTCAAAGATCAACACCTAGTGGGTGTAAAGTTCACATAAGCATCATAATCCTGAACAACTATTAAATTAATTATTTACTGAACTCTTTATAGGACATAATCAATCCATAATAACACATAGCAGTTATGACTATCACCAATAAAAATGTAAGAACCAAAGCTGCAGATTTGTTGTCTTATAGAGGTACACCATTCAGTCCCTGGTTGGGCTGATAGGGTTAAAGAGTGAAATGCTTTAATATTGATGAGGAGTTCTCTCATAGGCATTTGATCATTTTGGGATTTAGGATTTTGAAAAAGTGATTTTGTGATCTAAAAGAAACATCAAAACAGGATTTAAGTTTAAAAAATGTAATTGTAAATCTTCCTCATGGGCTCACTGTCATATTTTAAATCTGAAGAATCAAATTCTTAAATTCTAAATGCCTCCAGAACTGGACCTTTGAAACAGAGGGCACTCACGTGGTGTCAGTGAACGCCTCAGCCGTCTATGGATGGACACTGGAGACAATAAATGTTGTGAGTACTCTATTTGCATTCACTCAAAAATGTTGTCCTCATGTTTATTATTGACTGAAGGATAAGACTGATGATATTTTGAATTTGTCGTAAAGTCAATAAATCCCATGTAAAGGACAAAATCAACAATGAGTCAGTCCATCTCTCAATAACTCTATGACTTCCCAATTCTTTCTGTGGCTCTCAGCACCAAGCCCATTGGTTCACATTGAAGACTTAAATCTGCAAAAAACCTCTCATAAATATACATTTTAATTTTTAAAATGAGGCACTGTAGTTTTTAACCAACTGTTTCTCAAAGAGAAGCGAATGGTGCATTTGTGGTGACTATTTTCAAACGCTTATTAATACACACTGGGTGAGATAGCAAGTAGTAACAGCAGCAGATGTATGTGTGACTGGAAATAAACTACAAAACACGTTTATTGTAACAAGTAGTGCAACAGTGTGGCCCATTGATGTGTTTTTAGAAGTTTTTGGATAATGGAGCAGATGATTAAGATATGACAGGCATTGGCAGTCAATACTTGTTAGTGGAATTAATTCAGGTTTGGTCTTTTTGTGGGACTTGTATAATTATAATTATTATAATTTAGTATCTCACTTGCATTTACACTTTCAGGTGGTTGTGCATCCTGCCGTCTGTGACCTCAGACTGGGCGCGTCAGGGATTCAGCTGACATCTGGTAAGAGCATTTCAGTGGATGTGGAACTGTTCCAACATGATTTATCTGACTGTCCTCAGCCTCACACTGAAAGCTGAGTATGTCAGCATTGATACAAAGGATAATGGCGGAGGTGACTTCAGTAGTGAAAATGAAAACTTAAGTGAGCAGGATGACTGTATAATGGAATGCAAATGTGTCTCTTGCAATAACAGGCCTTTACACAGTGACAGTTTAAAGCCTTGAACCCAATCAGCTGCATGGGTCTTATTATGCACACACATCCACTTTCAAGATCCAGCTGGAGAGCTGGTGTTGAATGTTCCCATTGTGATCACAACAAATTGAAAACACTTGAATGTGACCGTGTCTCTGGTGGTGGATGCAACACTACTGTACTGAAACAGCAGCTACACGACAGAAGAGGAGCTGACACAAGTTTTGATTTTTGACCATACAGGGACAGCTGTGGTTGAGCTTCGAGCTGAGAACCGAATGTCTTCTCAGAACAAAAGCGTGTGGTTGTGTGTTGAAGGAAACAGGAAGCCGTCACCAAATGCTAGAGTTAATCCAACGTGGCAACCACCTACCAGTCAAAGTCCTGTTCACAGGCTGTCTGACAATGGTAAGGATGTCTTTCTACCGCCTACTGAGCAAAACATTTGAGCACTTAACAAAAGGAGTGTGTCTTTCTTTTCTTGTAAATGTCTCAGATTTGATTTCTAACCAGTGTCTCAACATTTTGATCTTTGATTATGGCAATTTTTTTCAATAAATTCCTAATAAATTTTCCCTCCAATTTGGAGCATTTATAGTATGTGTTACTTATAAATACAATGACAAAGTGACGCCTGTCTTGTCCCCTAACAGTGCATATTTATGCACCAAAGCAAGCATATCCCACAAATACTGATGTTACCTTCCTGGCTGTGGCTCGAGTACCAGACCCTGTGGAGTTCCTCTGGTACTTTGGAGACTCGAGATCAGCCAGAACCACTTCAAGGACCATCGCCAAAAGATACCACAAACCTGGCAGGTATGAAACACGGATGAAGTATTCAAAATATAATGTAGATGCTTCTTCTACTCTGTAACTGTGTGTAGATTCAATTTAATCATTTTTAATCGTTATAACCACAAGACAGTAAATTATTAAAATATATTTCTGTGAAATGTCAAAATCGCTCTCTTCTAAACTTAAAGACTTCACAATTACCTTGTGCTCAGTGTTAAAAATGCTTTTGTTTTAGCTTCATTCACTTCCCCCAATCCCTACATAGAAAAGCAAAGATAATCTCCCAGGTCAGGTCAAATTAAACATACTGAGGCATGTAAACACATTGCTATTTGAGTAGAGATTCAGATTCAGATCTTTAAAGTCCTACATATCATTGGAAAAACTCCCTAATATTCACCGATTAGTTATAAAGACTTTTAAACAATGAGCTGATCAATAAATATGTCATAAAAATGCTTAGATAACCTGTTAAAAAGCATAAATTGAGCTACGTAAACAGATCTTTTTCTGAACGGCACCTGTTCCATCTCTTCAATGTAGGTATGATGTAGTTGTAGTCATGTCAAGAGGCCAGACCGCCTGTACCTCTGACGTGTTTCCGCTGGTGGTCCAGAGAGCAGTGAGGCTCAACAGGCTGCTCCACCAGGCGTCTGTCATGCCGAACCAAACGGTGACATTTAGTTGTCGGGTCAACGTGGGGACTGACGTCAGCTTCCTGTGGGGCTTCGGAGACGGCTCATCCAAGCAGGGACAGAGCACAGAGCAGCACGCCTTCCACAGGTGTGTTTCACTATTAGTTTTGAAATCTGTGTTGGTCTATATGTTCAATATAAAGCAACCTTTTTGTGTGGAGTTTCTATCTCCCTGTGTCTGTGTCTTCCTCCCACAGTCCAAACCATGCATTATAGGTGAATTTAAGGACTCTGAATTACCCATGGCTGGGAATATGAGCGTGTGTGGTTTGTTTCTATACGTGTCAGGCCTGTGATGAACTGGTGACTTGTGTAGGTTGTACCCCACCTCTCACCCAATGTCAGCTGGGATAGGCTCCAGCGATCCTGCAAAGGATAAGGAGTTATCAGTTATAGGAAAAGAATGGATGAATAGCTTGGTCACGATAAAATTCATTTGAAGGATTGTATTGATTTTTTTTAAACGTGTTACTGTGAAAAAAGAATACTGGCTGATATGATATTGTTTATGAATTTTCAAATATCAAACTTGGCATGAGCCTCAAAGTCAAGTTTTGGCTGAGGAACACAACAACGGAAAAAGGCTCCTTCCAATTTTTGCGACAACCTTTATTCTTAAACATCTGCTTCACTGTAATATATATTTCTACCTGTGCACTTATTGCATGTGTGTGTTACTCTCTGCAGAACAGGAGAGTTCAGAGTGACGGTTACAGTGTCTAACCTGGTCAGCTCTGCCTCTCTAAGCAGTCACATCTTTGTTGTGGACCGGCCTTGTCAGCCTCCACCAGTCAAAAACATGGGGCCTCTCAAACTGCAGGTACATTTTACCAGAGAGTCTGTTGCCTGAATCGTAATATGAATGTATTGTGGTCATTTCAGAACATTTCTCAATCCTCTCTTGAAGGTGCGAAGACATGAAGCTGTCCGTCTGGGGGTGACCTATGAGACTGAAGTTGACTGTGACATTTCAGGAGGACTTTCCTATACCTGGACCTTGTTTGACTCTGCAGGACGGGTCTTCCCTTTGCCTCTCATAGACACAAACGAACAGAGCCTCATATTGCCCGGCCACCTTCTGCACTATGACACCTACACTGCCACGGCGAAGGTGAGTAGCCAACGGACTGGCCCTTAAACTGGGACCTGCAACTCTTACAAGAATCTTCCATTTGTGAATTTGCAGAATTGAGTCATTTGGCTCCAATAGCTGTCATTGCTCTGCAGGTTCAGGTTGTTGGCACCGTGGTGTACAGTAACTACAGTGTGAGGGTGCAGGTGATACCGAGCGCTCCTGTGGCCTTCATCCAGGGCGGCACCAACATCTTCATTAACAGCAGAAACACCACCGTGGTAACCCTTGATGGACAGAGATCTTATGACCCTGACTTCCCCATGAACCCAGTCAGGTGTGGGTCACCTTAAATGGATAAAATGGCGATGGTTATTGAATCATTTGACTCACATGTGCATTTAAACTCACACTCTGACTCTGATGTTCTCTTTGCAGCTTCAGCTGGACATGCAAACCTGTCAGCTCCATCACCAGCTCCTGTTTCCTCCAAGACGTTCCCACCTCATTCCCTGTGCTCGTGTTTCCTGCTCGTTTCCTCAAGCACAACTTTGACCAGTTCCAGTTCACGCTCAACCTCCACAGCGGTGAGCGTTCAGCTTCATCAGAGACCTACCTCACATTAACATCAAACGTGATTGGGTGAGAGTTAGTCTGCGTGCAAATCAAATTGACCAAAAATAGAAGTACTTGTCATCATTACAGGGTGTACTGTACCTTTGTAAACCTTGTGACTCTCACCATGTATCTCTCTCCATTCCAGGAAGGTGTCGGTATACTGCCCTCAGTGCCAGGGAGACCATGTGAACTGGGATCAGTCTTTCTCTGTCAGTGCCTTGTGTGAAGGCTGTGATATTGACCCAAAATACATTCAGTACACCTGGAGCCTATACCTGGTCAATGCATCCTCCAAGCCTGTCATAGAAGGTTAAAAGAGACTTTGCACTCAGACATATGTGGTAAATCTTCATTATTTAATTTTCAAGAAAAAAGCTTACGTCTATTTTCTTTTGTTTTAGTCCCGTTTTGTTACACAGTTGATCTCACTGCTCCATCCGCCATCATGGAGGATCCACCCACTTCCACTCAGACCCCTGCGACTTCCACCCTGCGTCAACCTGCTATAGATGCATCACAGCACACCCCTGCTGTCAATACCTCTGCTCCTGTCTCTCTGGACGAGAACGCGTCTGAAACCAGAGCCAGAATGCTAAATCTGAATGTGACCGACAGCGGAACATTATCGAAGAATAAGAGAAAGAAGTCAGCTGTGGCTTGTGTGTAATTAAATGTGACTGGTTAGATAAAAACGGCTACCCCAGTGCTTCCCTACGTCCTCTGCTAGACTAGATAGTACTAAAATAGACTATAACACCCTCTCTTTTCCACAGTGTTGACAGAACCTGATCCCTCACCGATCTCTTCTCTAGTCCACTTAAGCACAGCAGCAACAGGTAAGCCTGAGTAGCTGTGTACACTGCCATGGTGCTGCTAGCCTTTTAAAATCTAATTATTTCTTTCATTCTGAATCTAATTTTGTGCAGAAAAGTGTGAATATGTAACATCTCCCATGCTCACAATGTTCAGCCTATAAGCATTCAAGGCATGAACATCAATAGGGAAAATCAACAAGAGCTAATAATGTGCAAGGTCACAGTTACAGTGAAATGGTTGGTTTATGAATTATTTAACAGCTTATCCTCTTTATGTCCAGGAGAGGAGCCCTTTTATCACCCTCTGGGGGAGTTTGACCCTCCAGAGTCTTTGTACTCTCCCACTGAATACCAGCCACTTGCCCTTGACAACAGCGGCGTCCTATATTCAGACCACTCAGGCCAGAGTGACGTTATCAGTGAAT